>JAYESA010000007.1:124254595-124292095 GCA_036927795.1 Iris macrosiphon | reverse complement strand
GCATTCCGTAGAACTCGGGGGTTAGTACTAGTGATGCTCTCATTTGCATATCACTTAGTTGGTTACACAGTTTACCCAATTGATTCATTTATTATTGTACTGCATTTATTTGGCTTAAGTTATTCTTGTACCTTGCTATGTCCCCTGAGGACCTAGAATCCGGATTATGTCCCCAGGTTTAGCAGAGGAGATCTACCCTGAGGTATACGGGACAGGAGCAGACGTTGGAGTAATACCAGTACCAGAAGACGAGAAGATGCCAGAAGATTTCTCCTAAGTATCTGCTTTATCTATACTCAGTCATTTCTATTGTTAGACTCTTACTTCATGTTTATTTGAAATGCTGTAACAAACTCATTATCGGGTTGTTCCCCGAGACTTTTTATTGAGATTTGTTGGATATATTTGATCTTGATTATTCTGACATTTATTTTTATCTACTGTGGATGAGATTAGTATCATAGACCTTTATTGTTGTTTTGCAGCTTAAGTACACCCTGATGGGTCCATAAAATTGGGTTGCCCATTGGTGTGTGCTGCTGGCCATTGCCACGTATCTAGTCCCTCGGTATTTTGGGACTGGGGCATGATATAGTTTTTTTGGTGGCCCATACAGGTCAACGACTAAATTACTTCAGTTTCAACTAATGAACCGAGTAAGCCTGCGACAAGGATAGAATAAGTTATAGGATCTCATCCACTTGACTGAATCGTTCTTGATCACTATATTGGATTTGACTTAGTTTTTTGACTTGCATCCTGCCTTGATTCCTCTATGCGCCTCTTATAGTTTATTTTGGATGCAGAGTAATGGATCCACCAGCAAACGATGAGACTCCTGCATGAACACCACAAGGTGTTGTGGATACCCACGAAGATGAAGTGACACCAGTTGGTGGAGGTCAATCAGCACAACAAAGCAGTCAAGCAAATCAGCAAATCTCAAGATTCCGACGAGACAACATTCCACCATCACCGCAGTTTACTCCACCAATGCCCATATTTCCACAAGGGAAGGCTATGGATGGACAACAAATATTTCAAATATTCTACGTGATGATGCAAGCCCAACAGAAGGTTCATCAAGAAGCCCAGGATAGCCAAGCGGAGAAGTTCTTTGACGGACTTAGCTCTGAGCTACAGAAGTTAATCAGCTCCGTTGTAACTACTTTAGACACGGACGTTCTTGCTGCAGCACGACCCATGGAGTGCATCACCAGGAGAGAGTCCAGCCAGAAGCGGCCGCATGCATTAGCACCAGACCAAGCACAGTAGGAAATAACTGCAAAGCGACCAAAGATGAATCCACCATAGTGAGCATTTACACCACTAGCACTAGTCCTTCCTACTTGTCACTACTGTAGTAAGGTAGGCTATCTCACCAAAGAATGCCGACGCAGATTGGGATTATGTTTAGCTTGCGGATCCAGACATCATTCAGTAAGGGATTGCCCTGAACGTCGAAAGAAAGCACTGATGATTCATCAACCAGACACATCAGCACTAGCCAGGGCACCACAGGGAGAAGCTGCAAAGAGATCTCACATGCACCAGCCACCCAGAGCATCTTTGCAAGTACTGCCTACCTGTCAATATTGTGGCAAGCGAGGCCATCATGAGAGCGAGTGCAGACGTAAATTGGGATTATGCTTGATTTGCGAATACAACCAACATTTAGCCAAGGATTATCCTGAGCAGCGAGATGGAGCACTAATGGTAAACCAACAAGCTTTACCAGTACCGAGGCCACATTTGGCAACCCAGGCAGCACTTTTTCAGCAAGCCCAACAACAGCAGAGGAAACCACCCACAAGGACGCGGACAAGCTTTTGCGATGACAATGGAGGACGCGCAGACTCGCGGAGTAGCAAATACGCGTAAGATTTAAGTTATTCTTAGCTATCTATTCCTAGTAATGCTATAAAACGTGCCTGATAGTACATTTCCTTAGCCTTAAGCCTAGTAATATGAACTTGTTAGTATTTGATACCTAAGTTTTCCTAAGCTGTAGGTTTCCTTTACTCTTGTATTGCCTCTCTCTCATTGCCTAGAGAAATATTTTCATTCCTTCCCTATGGGTTCTGCTTAACCCTCACCCTTCAATTTTTCCTTGATCATGATTCATTAATCTTTGTGTTTTGCTTCCAACATGTTTTACAACCGTATCATCTTTTCTGACCGGTTATGTTTTATTTCTTAATTGCGAGAACACAATTCTTTTAAGGAGGGTAGATTGTAAACACCCGAATTTTTAAAAATTAAAAATATAATTTTGTATGATTTTCTGTGATTTTTAAATAATTAAAATAAATATTTTTTGGAATTAAATTAATTTTGTGATTTTAATAAATATTAAAATATTATGAAAATAATATTTTTGGGTGTAAAATAATATCTTAGACATAGTATAATTTTTTTGGAATTTATTGGACCCAAAAACTATTTTTAAAGACCTAAATATAAAGTTTTTAGTTAAATCAAAACAAACCAACCTGAACCGGATTAAACCAAGCCCTAAATACAGAATTGGCGGATTTAGAACAGACTGAGTCACGTTTGGTTGAAGTATATCAGGTACTGATGTGCCACTACTTAGCCTGTAATCATTATCATAATACTGATTCTGGCACTATCTTCATCAGGAAGTGGTTCCAATACCACTTCAACGGTAGAAGCGAGAAGGAATGCGCGAAGATTCGACCGCTTCGACCTTTGAGCTCTACTAGGGCTGAAGAGTTCATGACAAGTCATAATGCCGAAGACAAGTCCTTCGAGGATCATGTGGAAAATTTTATAGCAGGCACACAGGCTATGAGCTATCTCAGACTTACTCGGATATATATTTTGTCTGAAGCTTTGTTGGCCGGATATCTCTCTTTGCGGATCCAAAGATGGGTAGTCCCCCAAAGTTCTGGCTCATTGGACCATCTTCATAGAAATATTTTGTTTCCTGCAGTACGTCTGGTCTTCAAGCATCGCCTGGCATTGCTACCGGCTATGGTGTGTTGTTTGAACGCTGGTTTACAAGTGCTTGCTCATAATTTGGTAGTAGATACTCGACGAGAGGAATTCCCTCGAACAGAGCTTCCATTCACCTATCTGATGGGATGGTTGATTTTGCATAATCAGAGTTTGATGGCTCCCAGCTTGACTCAGGCTGATGGGACAGAACACATGTTCCTTTGTAGATATAGGCTTTCTAAGTAGACCCATACTACGCCTTTTTAGACCAGGCGAGCTTTGAATATGGAAATAGTTTGAGCTTTTACTGCGTTATTCCAGACGTGGCAACTGAGCACCATGTTTTGAGTATTATTGACAAGGGGACTACCATATCGAGGCTGCCAACTGGGGTCTTTTTATTATTAATATTTATCCGACCCTCTCACTTGGTGTACAAAAATGGCAACGGTTGAACCTTTGAACCGCATCTACCTAGCCGCTTTTCAAGGCAATTTGACTATGATCAACTGCATGTGAGAAATGCTACTTTGTGCTTATCCAATTCTGGAGGCTTAATTGATGGCGCTCGGGGATGAAGATATTTCATCACGGGTTACACGAGAACCACTTTTACTCTTCCTGAACCCAAACCTCATTTAAGCCTACTGCATTATTTTGCCCAATTTTATTGCTCCATAAACCAATTCCACGTGGATTTTGATATGCGGGTTAGTTTTCAAAATCCAACGGAATGAGTCAATATGGAGTCAATAAGACCTTCTCTAGTTGAAGATAAGGATGACGTGCCATTGAATGAGATATTGGAACCTCTTCCGCATGTAGAACAAGATGCACCCGCCCCTGCCACAGTGGTACAGAAATCTTAGAAGCATATGATTACATCCCATGTTGAGGACGGACCTGCTAGAAAGAGAGTTGTTATCGCGAAGCCTAGGAGGCCAAAATTGAAGGTTTTTGTTCCTTCACGTAGGAGTTTAATTGATGAACTAACTAGTTCGTCAGAGCGGCCTGGACCGTCCATCTCTTCTCCATTAGTGCAAAGAATTAGCACTTTTGGCCCTCCCCTATAGGAATAAGTATCGCTCCTGCTTCCACAACAGTAGGTTTTGCGGATCCTATCCTTGATGCAGCGGCTCAATTTATCACGCTGATTGCACTCATACCACCTCCTTCGCCAATGGATCCAAAGAATCAACCTGCTCTGGGAAGTCCTGATTCCGATGTAGAAATAATTTTACCTTCTCTGGCTGGAGTTGGTGAGAAGGTCGAGTCACAGGCTGATATTGTCGCTACAGCCCCCGAAGATATGCCTGGTTAAGATGATCGGGCTCAGCCTCAATCTGCTATAGTTACGGCTGGGCTTGAAGATGCTTTAGAACATATTGATACTGAAACTGTAGCTTCAGAGGCGAGCATGACATTGAGTGATTATGATGATTTGCTCATTCATGCCGACTCGTCTGAGGTGAAGGCTTCATTAACGGGCCTGAGAAATTTCTTGGAGGGGCAGACTCCTGAAGACGAATATGTACTGCCTAGTGTTGGTACACGTCTCTCTATTCTTTTTATACCACAAGTTCTTGCATTGCATACTTCATTGTCACGAATTCATACACTGATACCTCCAGCTAGCATAGGCTAATGTGTCACTTCCTTCCTTAGCTTGACGTGCATATATCTTAATTATAATATATTATTTATTAATTATATTATTTGCTTGATCTTTTAGGTGATAAGATTGTGGCAGGATTCGCTCCGGAGAGGGCTGAAGAGACGATTGTTTCATATGCTAAAAAACTTCAGTTGCTGATATCACGATTTCGTCTGCAGATATCGCATTAATGCCACTCGTATCTTAAACTGCTCTTATGGTTGAATTGACTGTTACTGCTGAAATGGCTTCCTCTATTAGCCTGCGAGAACGAGTGGCGGGTTCTTCATCTTTTGTCCTTAGTGTTGAGGCTACAACTATTATGATGACTTCCTTCGTGCACCATGGTCGAGGATTAGCAAAAATTATCGCGACTCCGGGTTCAAGCACTCGTTTCAATGCTTTAGTAGAAGCTTATACATCTGCTTTTTATGCAACATTAAAAGAGTTGATAAATCTGGTGCTCGAGAAAGGTTTATCCTTTGGGGATGTGAAGGATGCTAGCTTTTCCATGATCCAACTTATCAAAAATTTCAAGGATGAAGCTAGGGTTGCTGCTCTTGAACAGATCTTAATAGACCTTGAGCAGCCTATTAATGAGTATCTGCAGCTTAATAGTGGGGATATTTCGGCTTTAGTTCAAACTAAATACAAGTCAATTACTATTGAGTTCATGGAACTTCAGACCACCTTCTAAGAGAATAAGGCAATTCATGCTGAGAAGACTATCCGGATAAATGCTTCTATGAAAGAAGTGACTTCTTCTCTATCTCTCCATTGTTCTGCCCACGATGAACAGAATGATAAGGCGATACAGCTCAAGATTCAGGTTCAATAACTGGAAGCCCAGCTCAAGCAAGCAAAAAAGGAGTTAAAGGTGGCTATGGAGAGACGTCGGGAAGAGCTGGTTCATTGTGACTTTGCAAGGGAACAGTTTTTGGAGCTTAAGCACAACAAGAATGAGCTTGACCATGCTCGAAATAAGATGATAGAGTCATATGCTTCTATGGATCCTTTTGCTACATATGACTCAATAATGCTCAAAGCACATAGAAGAGCATCATTGAAAAGGATCAACAACTAGCTCGGCAGAACCAATTCCTTTTTGATCTTTCTACTCCTTCTGAGTGAGCTCCATCTTATGTTCTTTCCTGTTTTGTAAATTTTTTCATGAAAATATATTAAAACTTTTAGCTTTAAACAATGCATGTTTGTTGTAGACCCGTTAATTATTGTGTATCTTCTATTAGATACAAATAACATGTTATAGTGAAAACAAAATCAGAGGTAACGTAGACGTGATATTTTTTTAAATGGAATTCCACTGAATATACTCGCTCAGAGGTATTATGGACATGGCAGGATAATTCTGTGGAAGAATTTGGTAGATTTATCACTTAAGGTATACTCATGCTGAGTACAAATGATAAATTTTATCGGATATAATACTATCAGAGGTGATATGGATGTAATAGTTTACTAGTTTACTCCAACGGGGAAGAAAAGAAAGAGTAGTTCAAGGACGAACTATCATCTTCACTTTAGGGGATAATAAATGAAATATGATTCAGAGGTAATATGGACGTGAATCATATTACACTTAATGACTGGTGAGTAAACATATGAGATTATTCCCAACCCAACTGGGGATCAGGAATAGGATATCCTTAAAATAGCTGGGCTTTAAGAATGGAATATTTTGGTTAGGGAGAATCGTTAGGTGATCTCAACGAGAGTGTTCCGTTGGATTTGGGTATTGTCCCACTGGGGAACTTTGAGGACCTATTACCTATGTCTTATTCAAAAATGAATATAGGTAATAGTTCGAGAGGCCGTGTAGGCTATAAGTTGTTGGTGATTAAATAAAATGTGTCTTGCTTTAATCTGCTGGGGATCGAGAAGAATATCTTATGCTTAGACATAATACTTCTTGAGGAATTTGTCGTTGATAGACATCTTTATCAAATCTTCAGTGTCCTTATCATATGAGGCAGTTGACACCATATTTACAGAGAAAGCCTTTGAATATTCCATCCATGCTTTCATCAGAATCCCACAATGATGAGTCAGAGGAATGAGAATGCATCTCTTCTTCTGATTCTGAACTTTTGGGACTTGTTGGTGGTGTAACATATCACAAACCAAGACCAGTTCGTTGGTAGTATATTTTTTGCTTGCCTTTAGGAGAGAGGTGATGTATAGGAATCCATATGCATTTTCCATAATTTAGTCCCAAGCCGGATTTTAAGTTATAACCCATCATTTGTATGATATTCTTGGCTGGTTGGCTGTAACGATATGGTTGTATCTTTCCCATATCCTCGTCAGAACCATTAGTCTGAGCGACTCTTTTGTTTCTAGCTTTGCCAAAAATTATATGGCATTGCTTGTCCTATTTCGCTGATACTATGAAGTATGCCTCTTCATATGGTTCATATGACGAATCATATTGGAATGGAGATACCATGGGTATGGACAGAGGTTCGTATAGGTGAAGAGTTTCTAGTAATTTTTCAGCAAATGGTTCAATATCAATGTAGTGCAAAGTAGAGTCTTCTTTACTCATGAAATATAAAAAAATTCATCTTCCACATAGTCAGCAGAATCTTCAGCCTTAAAGGAGGCTTGGCAAGATTGATGATTAGGAGTTGATTCACTGATGTTGATGGCTTGTTACGATTAAGGTCAATAACAAGTGGTTCATTCTCCATTGTTGGTTGTTCATTACATCGAAGGTTGATGACCAATGGGGATGACTTGTACAGGTCGATGTCGAGAGGCTTTGAAAGAGTTGGACGAGTAGTACGTCCTTTGACTCTGATTATTATAGGCTCTTCTTTTGGAGTATTTTCAGCTTCATCCTTAGCTTGATTAGCTTCCTCTTTCATATACTCTGTTCTATAGAGTGCAGAGTTAGCGAAATAGGCTTCGACACCTTCGAAAGGGTTAAGGTTAGCTACCTCAGTTTTGACCTCTCCTCTAGTATTCACATACTTGAAGCATTAATGCAGGGTAGAGGGTATAATTTTATGCTCGCGTATCCATGGCCGTCCCAGCAAAATATTATAGGATACGTCAGAGTCAATCACATAGCATGTGATAGATAGCCTATCTGAATTTTTAGGCGTATCTTTCTCAGTAGTTTACTTTTTATAGCATTCTAACATCCCTGTGTACGATAGAGGGATTGGTAGAAAGAATCGTGTGGTCGGAGTCTATACTGTCAGTTTCAGAATCGAGGGAATTTCTACCCCAAGCCTCGGATTCTGAGGAATGAGGATTCTCATGACGAATGAGCTCCCATCTTCGAGAACGAGTATTTTGGTATACTCCTTTAAAGGAGTCAACGAGTTGGTCAAATCTCCTCTAGATGGGTGTTCTTGAAGAATTTATTCTTGATTGTCTCCTACCATGAGGAAGATGTGAAGCCATATATGCTGCAGTGAAAAGCGGTTCGTCATATTGCTCCTGGTTGTCAACTTGCTTTGTATGTCATGGCTTAGGAGACATAGTGAAAGTTAATCGATCAAATACAGACCATTTTGCTGATGCACAGCAACATTCGATTACAACTTTATGACAATTGCAACGATGTTCATTAGGAAATATCCTTGTAATGTCAGAGGGGCCCCTCTCCTTAACTTTTTGTACAATAAGCTCACGTAAATCAAAAGCCGGAAGAGAAGAGGGGGAAGTGGGTAGATTTTGCCTCTTTACATGAGATATATTGAATCTCATGTGCATATTTTTTTGGTCCCTTGTGTATAGAGTGATGTGCTGGCTTGATTGGCAAGTAATTCTTCATATCTTGAGTTTTTGTTTTTAAGGGAGGAGAGAAAGATGTCTCTAACAATCCTCTTGTGCACACGTCCACAATCAGTATGTTGTGTAGAGATTGCCCATGTTTGGCACACATTCTGTGCTACAAACAAAGTTGGCGCAGTTTTTGTACACGCATTTAATTTTGTACGGAGAATTTGACCTGGCGCATGAGTGGCGCATAATTTTCTCTCCATTGTGCGCGTAATCAAGATGTTAGGAGAATGATTCTCCCTGACCAATAATTCATTTGTGCGCTGGTCTGTTTGGACAGTGGGGTCCAAGTCTTGCTTGCCTCTGATATTACGAAGAATATGTGCGGGTTGAGGAGCTTGGGTGTGGATCACCTTTGCTCAAAATTGTGTGAGTTATGTGAATTGTATCCCTTGTTTAACGCAAGGGCTTCAGAAGCTTAGGTGTAGATCACCATCTGCTTGAGATTACGTGAGTTATACGAATTGTATCCCTTGTTTAACACAAAGGAATCATCCACCAAGTCATTGATCTGAACAAAATTGACAGGGGAACTCTCGTCGATCAGGATGCCCATTACCTTGTTGGCAGCAACTTCGGGATATGCATGACGAGGTTTAGGACCCACACTTTGAGAGTTTTCTCGACTTGAGTGCAGATGAGGGGTGAACACTACCCCCAAAATGGAGCATTTCTTTATATGCCTGTGGGTTAAACTTCACAACCAAGGTCTTCTCGTTAAGCCAACAAAAGCAGTATCGAGTTGAGCTATTACCTTCTCGTTAGAGGAGAAGGAAGTCCACAATAGAGTCGCCATCTTTATTTTCGAGGAAAGTTTCTATAAGGAACTTTCGTGTTATAAATTGTTAAAAAGTACAAAAGAAGATCCTAAACAGAAATCTAAGTACAATTTGATTCAGGAGAAGTATAGCTATAGAGATCTGATCTATAAATGACCACTTTACTTCTTGGACCACTCGACGGTAAAGAAATGTGCACAACGATAGAGAAGCGTAGGGAATGCTATGAACAACTTGGAGAGTTGAACAACAAGAAAGCTCTGGCACAATGGCACGAAAAGCTTCTATTTCTCTCACTCTGCTCTTGAATTTCAAAGACTTGAAGATTGCTGCGAACAACTTGGAGAGTTGAACAAAAAGAAAGTTATGACACAAGGCACGAGAAGCTTCGGTTTCTCTCACTCTGCTCTTGAATTTTATTGACTTGAAGATTCTAGCCCCTTTTTCTATCTCTTCGTCATGTCTATGCTTGCGAAGAACCTGTATTTATAGAGTTTTAGAGTGGCTATGAGAATATGCGGGCACTTTGGACAGTCAACATTGTCTTACCATTGTGCGTGCACTTTTGGTGGATTAACATCCCACGTTCTGCATGAGTAGGTGCACAACTTGATGCCTGCTTGACACATAGCTTCCTATACGAGGAAAGCATAGGTCATGGGGGGACAGTTATTTTTACACATTTCACGAGAAGTACGACATGTATGACACGCATTCATAACTGCTCACTGTTGGTTAGGATAGTATGCGCACTTTAGAAGTCGTCGGGAGACTGGCACTTTTTTAAAGGAGTGGCATTACGGTGCACTTTTGAAGGAGTGGCTCTGGGGCGCACTTTTGAGGAGAATGGCACTGTGGCACACTTTTGAGAAGAATGGCACCGCGACACACTTTTGAGGAGAATGGCACTGCGGCGCACTTCTGAGGAGAATATCACTGTGGCACACTTTTGAAAAGAATGGCACTACGGCTGGGTCGCTAAACGATAACCTGGGTCTGCGTACCATATCTCTATTGTAATGTGACCTCTGATTCTTCGATTTTTGCCTTTGTCAGCTGTCAGTCTACTGCATTAGATATTGAGAGAGAGTAGATCGTTTGCGTGCCATCCTTTGTAACATTAAGAAAGTGGGCCACTTTTTTACTCTCAACATAGTTCGTCATCCTCTGAAATTAGTAGACAGTATGCCAAAGTAGGGAAATATGCATCTTTCTTCTGGAACAAGTAGAAAGTGCGCCATTCTTCTATTTTTAGGTTTATTAGTAAAAAATTGTGCCATCTATCTAAGACACACTTTTTATGCTTCTACACAGGGTTTACATGAAAATCCTTATGTTACGCCCCAAATCTAGAATACTAGAGAGCGGAGGAATGACTCAGCCAACCACACCTTGCGGAATACCGAAGCAACCTGCAATTTGTTAAGGTTGTCTAGAGAAAATGGGTGCATACTACAATCAAGTCTTCTAAGGTCAAGAACTTCTATATCTCAATCATTCAAACAAGTAGCAATAACATAGAATATTTCAGAATAAGTAGTAAGGGGTCTCCAACGCCGCATTAGAATATATTAGAGATCTAGCAAATACAAGTGATATGACAGATACACAATCAAAAGTATACATGACAGTGAGTTAGCTACAGTCTAAACATATTACAGTCATGTAGGGAACTAGTGTCCAGATTATCTGGCTAACAGGTGCCGATTGGCTAAACGTCCAAAAGATTATAGTTTATGAAAGACCAGCAGTGAATGAAGGAACCTACTTGTTACCCTCAGCAGCCATCCTTCTGGCGTTTGCCATCAGTGAGGGTGAGATACGCTTGATCCTCAGGTACTGGCTCTAAACCTGGCCATGCAAAACCAGTAGGGTCAGACCCCAAATAGCAAGTACCACAAAGGAGGTACAAAATAAAGAAACAAAACAAGTTCTATAACATGAGATGCTTAAACCAACAATTAATGGCATGTGTCCCATCCATGACATGACACGACACCCCTTTACCAAACAAGGACAAGAAGTTCCATATCACATCAAGATAGAATATGTCCCATGATTATGGTCAAGATAGAATAACTCTGCATCGTAGTTTCAGTTCACAGGCTATTGTAACACAATAGCGCAACCCAACAACCAAATAAGGACATGAGTTGAACTATCATGCCACGACAGCCTATGTCCCTAATTTCACTCAACAGAAGCCACAATACACAAGTACGGATACAATATTAAGTAACATATCATAGTGATAACAAGTAGCTTTGATCTGTGTCATATTGTGACACAACAGCGCAACTCAACAACCAAACAAGGACATGAGTTAAACTTTCATGCTGCAATGGTCCACTTCTTTAACTAAAATAGATTTAATGGCCAAACATGTGTTACGGCTTGATATGTGATCTCTAAGTTATCCCAGTAATGCAATATATAAGTATCCTCATATCGTTCCATAATCGAGCAGGGCTGGCTGAACCGATTATATACAAGCAAGAATATAGGATGCACCAATCCCTTACAAGGGCCATGAGCTAAATTTAATTATCAGTAGCAGTTTCAGGCTTTCTATAGGAAAGACACTGGCTCGGCTTATAAATAAGTCAGATACTACACTCCACTAGTGTGGATGATATACAGTATCTGTGGTGGCCAGTCTTTACTCCCAGCTAACTTAGGGTGGTTCGACATGCACGATCTCGAGATACCGCTCCCTCCCAATACTCTACAAATTAAGTTGCCAAATTAACCCTAGGTGATTTAGAATCTCATGTCGTGGTCACATGAATATTCCTTCCTAAATGTCATACTCTAAGTACGGGCACTCTTGATACGAATCCACATTGTCTCTTTAAAGTTAAATCTGGATTCACCCAAGTATAAGGCAACAATATACTATCTACCCATGGCTAAAGTCATTATCCAACTACTAGATCCGTGCAAGAAAATAATTATATATATCACGTAGCAAGTATATGTGACCCGATGGCTCACTATATCAAGGAGCACTCTTGGTGCGATCAAGTATATCAGCACGGATACAATAGTCAGGGCAGGAATGAGTTCTAGTATCAAAGTTGTGGACAAGTTATCAAGTAGCAAGTTATCCAGGATAGGACAAGCAAATAATGGTCACAATAATTTGTCACTTTATTTATCGATAGATAAAATAAGAGTAGTACGAAAACCCTTTGAGATCATATCCACAATCCTTAAACCAAACAAGGACCGGGATTATAGACCCTCCCTCGAGTTGAACTACGTCCTTTATTCTGCCCACATATAATAAGGTAATCCAGGAAAAGTAGACTAATCAGCAAGTAAGTACATGTAGGGCCATATCTACAGGGCTCATGCCAGGTGCTTAGTCATTTAGAACATGGCCACATCTGGATCATACAAGTCATTTCTAAGTTAACACATAGCATCACAATTATTCAATTAATATCCACATTAAACCAAGCAAGTGTCCAAAATGAGTAAAAGATAATAGGCGCTAAGTAAAAGATAATAGGCGCATAGGAGCAAAGGCGCATAGCAAGGTGCCGTACAACTTCGAGGCCTCATAGGGTCAAGGCCGCATAATGTCAAGGCCGCATAGACAAAGCAAAGTCCACCCTTTGGGAACCATGTGATATAACAAACAATAAATGGAAGTCAAGTCAAGTCAAGTCAAGTCAGAAAAGTGACGGATGTGACATGTGATAAAAGTGTGTCAGAAGTAAAGACATTATGAAAAGTTGTGTCAAGTCAGTCAGAAGTTATGCGTCCAGAAGGAGAGGGACGCATGGCTCATGGCCGCATAGACAACGAGGCCACATACTCCTCTTGGCCGCATACATACTTGGTCGCATGAAATCTTTATGGACTTAGTAAAATTTTATTTATTCAAGTTCATGCATTTGGCCAAGAGCGCATAGCAAATTCAGCCATGCGTCCAACAAGGTTGGCCGTATGTTGACTCGAGATGAGAAGTCCAGGCCGCATAGCACTCCTTCGTCTCCACCAAACAGCAGCTTTTTGGCCATGGCCAAAAGCTCGAAAATGAGTTTTTGTTTCTTCCATAAAAACCTCAAATGATGTCCAAATTCAGTAAAGTAAAGTTCTAAACAACTCAAAATTAAGTGCTCATCAACATAGAGTAACAAGTTTCAAAAATATTTAGTTTTAAGAGATCAAAACCCAAGAATACTCAAGAACACAAACAAAATCCTAAAACTTATATCTACACGAATCCATCCACCAAATCCAAAAATACCAAGTTCTAAATGCATGGGAAATCATATAAGGAACATAATAGAACAAAATATAAAGGATTTCTCCATTTCTAAGATGTAGTTGCCTATGAAGGGGGAGAGAAAAACTTAAGAAAGAGAATGGAAGAGGAAAAATGAGAGGAGAGAGAGAGAAGTTGGGTTATATGGAGCATTTGAGGTTTGGACCATGGGTTCAACTCATGATAAAACTAAACCAAACAAATAAACCAAGAGCCAAATGAACTAAAGAATGGGTCTAGTCTCTCTACAACATATAACTACGCTAGTAAAAAAATAATTAAGCTCTAAATACATAATGGGAACGGAGAGTAAAATCTCTACCCACCTTAGAAAATGTTTATCCTCGGAATTCAAACTCAAGGCTAGCTAGAAATATCAAAGCTAGCAACAACTATCTACAAGCAATCAACACATACAAATAACCAAGTATAACAATAACACTTATAATGAAGCGAAGCAACTTCATCCCTTATGAGTGCTTGCGATCACGGAATGAAAGATGCGAAGGCATACGAAGAAAATATACTGAAGGACCGTAAGCAACTCTAGGGGGTGAATAGAGTGTAGTAGAATAATCTACCCAATTAAAAATTATCAGAATGAAGGCAGTTGCTAACTAACAGTGTATATAAAGACAGTAAAGTAAAGAAGTAAAATAGAGAGAGAAAGCAAACGCAAACACCAAGATGTATACTGGTTTCCCTCTGAGAGGACTAGTCCAATCCCGAGAACTCAAGCTCGATGTTTTATCCACTATAATCACCAATAGTGAATCACAAACTTTGATCCGAAGGCTTGCTACTTCTTTACATCACGAGATTTGATCCGAAGTCTCGCAACTTTACAGTTAGAGAGAGAGAGTAACTGATGGAACCAAGCTCTTTACAACTCTGAAGACTTCTAGACCGATATCGCACTTGGCACTAAGAAGGCTAGAGAGTTGCTCTTGGAGATGGGAAAGTTAAGGCTTAGATGTTTGCTCATAATAGGATAGAAGATTTAAGAATGGTTGAGTGAGTAGGAATATAGAATTCTAATCCTATTTATAGTGTGTAGGCAAACAGAATTCGGCCAGAATTTGGATGGGGTTTAATTCAAATTTTTAACCGTTGGGCTAAGAAATCAGGAGCTAATTGAACTGGTTGATTTTATACCAAAAGGGTAATCGAGTTTGGTCCGAGTTCGGCATAAGTTCGGTCCGAGTTCGATTTCTAAGTACGGTAGACTTTATAAATGAATGTGGCCTGATTTGGTGGATAGGTTCTTTGGTTTATTTGAGTGGACTAGGTAACTTAGTATAGGTACTTTGATTTGCCAGTGCGACTCAGCTTACATCAGTCCTAGACTCAAATAAATAAAAGATTATATTTGAATAGACGCAATACAGACTACATATAATAGTAGTATTGAGGCTTCAGATTGCGACATATTAATGCATGGTTTAGTTAACTATCAAAATCAAGTTGACTGAGACTCGATGGGCCAACAATCTCTCCCATTTTGATAATTGACAAATTATGAATGATACTGCAAGTCTTTGATATGCAAGGCTCCCCCGTAACTGTGGAGCAGTTGATATGCTGAAGGCAACGTCTGTCAAGTATCATTTTGTATGCTAGTATCATGTATGTGTTTCTCTCCCGTTGTTATTTGATCGAAATGGCATCCTCCCCCGAAATCGGTGAGATAACAAGAAAAATAAGAGAGTAAAGTGTATACAGGAAAATATATAATGACAAAAAAAATTGCTTTAAACTTTATTCATTTGAAAAGAAAACATACAAAAGCAGATGTGTAGTAAAAATATCATAGTAGAGCAACTAAAAGTAAACTTTTTAAATATTCAAATTTATTGAGTAACTAGTCGTCATTTTCTTCATCTTCATCATTAGGTTCAACTATTCTATTTGGATCAAAGAAGGCATCAGATGGATCCAAATATCGTTGAACATAGGGATGATCAATATGAAATCCTTGTTGATTCAGATTCTGGAGAATCAGAAAAGGTCTGATTGGGTACTTCGATAGGGTATACTGGATGTCTATCAAAGTGTTGCCAAGATCCTGAGTCTGAAGAGTTTGGCGATGATTATTAGCACGATTGCGTATATCTTCATTGTGGAAGCAATCACGCAACAGATTGAAAATAGTCTCTAAGGTTTGTGGTTGTTCATTAACATAAGGGACGGAATCACCAGGATGAGTGATAGAGTTTGATGAAGAGTTATAAAGTAGAAGCATAGTTGGCTCAATTCGCCGAATTCTATTGAGGTATAAAGGTTCCTCAAGATATGGATAAGTATCCAATGGTATGTTGAATTAGCTGAAAATGGTTGGCAAGTACATGGCGTATAGTAGTGGACGTCCTTTCTTGCGACATTGAACCATTTGAGATAAGATGGCCTGGGGAACATTGAAGTTAATGTCGAAATGCAAGTGATATAAAGCTGACATTTCTAGATAAGAGACCTCATCGAAGTAAGTCTTCTTAGGTAGAAAAGTTGAAAACATAATATGATGCATTTCAAAGAAGTGACCATTCAAATATCTAGCATGAAATTTTCTAGATGGACATTCAAGAGGGTGACAAAGGATATTTTTGAAAGAGTCTAGAGATAAGCCTTGGTTGAATTGAACTTGCATGATGTTGACTAAGGTCTGTCCATCAGCGAAAATGTGTAGGATTTTACCCAAGTCGTCCACATCGAATTCAATTGGAATACCATAAACTCTAGATGAAATAGTATTATGTCCATATGTTAAGTTACAATAGAACATTTGAATAGCATTGGTATAAATATTGGTACGGGTTATAACAAATTCTTCAAGTTAAAATTTTTGAAGAATAGGTAGATAGTATTTGTGTTGAAAAGAAAAATTAATAGGATGGCCAAGACAGATGTGTCTCTTAGAGAAGTCATTGAACCAATCATTTGAAATTTTGAGGCTTCAAAAAGTAAAACCGTCGAATTCTCCAATGTTTGGCATAATGGGACAAAAATAGAGTCGAAAAAGGAATCTATTTTCCTTTTTGGGGCCATTGGGAGAGGATCTAGGAGAAGAACTAAGTTTATTTGTGGAGGAGAGGATGAATTTCGTTGCTCTGAATGAATGAGCAACGAAAAGATCTATAAATAGAGTAGCAGAAACCTAAATTAGGAAGAAGATTAATCACATAACATATTCTGGAATTAAACTAACCGAGTTTGGTCCAAGCTTGGCCCAAATTCGGTCTGAATTCTGTTGACATTTATTTTCAGAATCTCAATGTAACTTTAATCAATATTATACCTTTCTTGACTTGATATAAATACAGAATAATAAGTGCTAAACTTAAATCGTATATTTTCAAGAGTTTAAATCATCTTGGAGTAGATGTAGGGGCTGGATCCCAGCTAGCAGTGGTTCGAAGACACTTAAATATCGTGTCGCTTAAGGCTATTTACACCTTTTTGACAGAAGGGCCCTTTCGGCTTGTATCCAAAAAAATTATAACGTTTTGAAAAGTGTGACGAAAAATTTGTAAATCATCTTATGATTCTTATATTTTATCAGAATCCAAAAGACCTAATTCTCGACGGATAAAGTTGAATCGATCTTCAACTAAAGGTGTAGTAAAGATGTCTGCTAATTGATGTTCTGTATCCACATACTCTAAACAAATATCTTCGTGTAATTGATGATCCCTTAGAAAGTGATGTCTGATTTCTATGTGCTTAGTGCGTGAGTGGCATACTGGATTTTTGGTGAGATTAATGGTGCTAGTGTTATCACCGAAAATAGGAATGTTCTTATAGTGCAGATTGAAGTCTTCTAGGGTTTGCTTCATCCACAAAATTTGAGTACAACAACATCATGCGGCGATATACTCTGCCTCAGTTGTTGATAATGCAACAGAATTTTGTTTCTTGCTAAATTAGGAGACTAAAGACTTTCCTAGAAAATGACAGGTTCCTTTGGTGCTTTTTTGATCGACTTTGCATCCAGCAAAATCAGCATCCGAGTAACCAGCGAAGTCAAAGAACGTGGTTTTGGGATACCATAAGCTTGCCGACAAAGTCCTTTTAAGGTATCTAAAGATACGCTTAACTGCACATAAATATGATTCCTTAGGATTAGCCTGATATTTAGCACAAAGGCATACAACAAACATAATGTCTGGGAGACAAGCAGTTTGATATAACAAACTACCAACATACCTAGATACTTACGTATGTCTGTTGGTTTACTGCTTTCATCAAGGTCAAGTTTAGTAGATATTGCCATTAGAGTTCCGATAGGCTTTTTATTGTCCATGCCAAACTTTTTGAGCAAATCCTTCATGTACTTAGCCTGATGAATAATGGTTCCTTGTGAGTCTTGCTTGATTTGCAATCCTAGAAAGAAAGTCAGTTCTCCCATCATGCTCATCTCAATTCACTCTGCATACACTTAGCGCTTAGCAAACTCGTTACATAGTATCAAATTTTGTAGATCCAAATATGATATCATCAACATATATTTGCACTAATAACAAAAAATCAACAGAAGATTTTATAAAAATGGTAGTATCAATTTTTCCTTTTGAAAAATTATTTTCAAGTAGAAAGAAGCTAAGACGTTCATACCAAGCATGTGGGGCTTGTTTGAGTCCGTATTGAGCCTTTCGTAACTTGAATACGTAGTCAGGGTGTTTAAAATTTTCAAAACCAGGGGATTGTTTGACAAAAATATCTTCTTTGATAACTCCATTTAGAAAAACGCTTTTAACATCCATTTGAAAAAGTTTGAAGTTCTAAAAACTGGCAAAAGCGCAAAGCATTCGGATAGATTCAAGTCTAGCAATAGGAGCATAGGTCTCATCGTAGTAATTACCTTCCTCTTGGTTGTATCATTGAGCTAAGAGACGTGCTTTGTTACGTGTAAATGAACCATCCTCATTTAATTTATTTCAAAAATTTTATTTAGTACCAATGATCGGATAATCATTAGGTTTCGGAACGAGTTTCCAAACTTGATTACGTTCAAATTGGTTGAGTTCCTCTTGCATAGCAGAAATCCAAAATTCATCAGCAAAAGCCTCATCAGTATTTTTAGGTTTATTTGAGAAATAAAAGCAAGATTTGCAAATATATCTTTATTTGAGGAAGGTGTACTTACACCTTTCGATACATCACCTATTACCAAGTCCTCAGGATAATCTGTGGAGAACTTTAGTCTCCTTGGCAGACTTTTCGGATAACTTGTACTGTTTGTATCTTCAGATGTCTTGTTGGTTGCGGGTAGACCACCTTCATCATCGTTGTCGTTTAGTACTTGAGTGTTGTGTTTATCAAATATAACATTGATTTATTCTTCAACAGTCAATGAGTTCTTGTTGAATACTCGAAATTCTTTACTTTTGGCGGCATAACCTAGAAAAATACGTTCATCGGCCTTGGAGTCAAACTTTCCTAGATTATCTTTGGTATTAAGAATAAAATATTTGCAGCCAAAAACTTTAAAGTAACTAATTGTGGGGATTCTACCAAACCAAAGTTTATAGAGGGTTTTCTTCGATATAGGTCGAATAAGCACCCTATTTAAAATATGGCATAAAGTGCTTACAGCTTCAGCCCATAAGTATTTCGGAAGGTTATACTGATTTAACATAACTCTAGCCATATCGCCAAGAGTTATATTCTTCCGCTCTACAACACCATTTTGTTATGGAATTCTAGGACAAGAAAATTCATGAGAAAAACCATTTTTATTGCAAAATCTTTTGAAATCATTATTTTTGAATTTGCCTCCATAATCACTTCGGATACGAGTAATCATGAAACCTTTTTTGTTTTGAACATTTTTGCAAAAAGTGACAAATTCAGAAAATACTTCATTTTTGTTTGAAAGAAAATAAATACATATGTATCTAGAAAAATCATCAACAATAACATAAGCATAATGCTTACCGCCAAGACTGGCGACTCTACTGGGTCCAAATAAGTCCATATGCAAGAGTTGTAGAGGTCTAGAGGTACTTACAGAGTTGATTGATTTAAAGGAAGATTTAGTAGCTTTATTCTTTTCACAGTCAGCACATACCATATCTTTCTTGAAAGTAATCTCTGGTAAGCCTCTTACAAGTTTCTTTGTGGATAGTCTTGCAATAGTGTCCATGTTTGCCTGTCCTAGACACATATGCCTAGCCAGCTGTCATCTTTATTGGTGTATAGACATTTTCCTGCATTGTCAGTATCTTTTGTGCAAGATAGAAAATATATATATTGTCTTCCCTAATCTCTTCAAAGATAACCTTACCAGTGAATCTTTTATAAATAGAATATTTATTTTTAACGAAGTTAATACCATAACCATGGTCAGCTAGATGACTGATGCTGAGTAGGTTATGTTTTAATTCTGTTACTAGACAAACGTCTTTAATGACAGGATAGGGAGGAACATATATATTACCATTACCAATAATATATCCTCTGAGGTTATTGCCGAAGAAGACATAACCTTCTTTCTTTATCGATAGCGTTGCAAATAGGTTAGCATCACCAATCATATGTCGTGAGCAACCACTATCGAAAATTCATTTGCTTCTAGCATGAGAGGGTTGGTCCACCTACAAAATGAGTTATAGATGTAACCTTTGGTACCCATTTCTTTGAGGGTCTTGCTGTGTTAGTTTTTGGTACCCATGCATAAACATTCATATCTATTAACTCGCTTGTTCTACAGAATCTAGATATATGTCCTTTCTTACCATAGTAGTGACATATAACTGTATGATTGGTGCTTGGTGTAGCATGATAGATATGAGTGTGTGAAGCAGTTCTTTGTGGTCTATGTGGATAGTGCATGATTGTGTGGGATATTTCTTTGTGGTTTTCATGGATATTTATAATAGAATGCATGATTATGTTTGGATCTATATGTATGATGTGTTCTGAACATATGATTGCATGAACTGTTATGCATGTAGGTAGGAGCATAGTTGTGAGTGTTCTTTTATCTTGCTACGTATCTCGTGTTAGGTTGGGTGGAGGTTTGTTCGACCTGTTTACCCAATCTAATCTCTAATCTTTTAGAGGTAGCATATACTTCATCATATTTAGCAGTGAGAGCATCTATTCTACGTGCAGCAATGGAATACTTTTTATTTTTAGATTAGCATTCTCCTGAGAGCTCTTGTCAAGACTGGCAAGTGCCTCGTGGAGGTTAAGCTTAAGTCTAGAATTCTCGTCTGAATCGTTAGAGGTATCCTTTACTTCACTTAGTAAAGATGTTAGTCTCTCTATTTCAGTCTGACATTCTTGAACTTCTTTCTTAGCATGTTTGTATTTATTTCTAAGATTTCTAAAATCATCCAGTAGATCACTAAAAGTATTACCTAGTTCATCAAAAGTAAAATCATCATAAGAGTTTTTATCCGTTACCTGATCAGCTAACGCCATGAAGCATAGATTTGTTGCTTCTCGAGGATTCTCTTCTTTGGATTCACTAGCTTCACTTTCGTGCCAAATACTAGTGTTTGCATCTTTCCGTGATAATATTCTTCTGGATGAGTGATTGTGGTGATTTTATTTTCTTTGGTTGGACAATCTATCTTTATATGCCCTGTCTCCTTACAGTTGTAGCATATAGGCTCTTCATCACTGTTGTCAGTTGGCTTATTTTTCTTTGATCTCTTAAGCTTTAGAAATTTTTTAAAGTTTCTAGTGGTCAGGGCAACTTTCTCATCTTGAGACTCATTATCGTCGGAGTTATAGTTGGTAACCTTTTTGTAATTTGCCTTAAGAGCAATCGTCTTTTCTTTGGGAGTGGGTTCTTCAAATTCCTTGAGATCGAGCTCGTGAGTCATCAACTTGCCCATGAGCGTCTCGAGGGTCATCGTGGTAAGATCATTCCCTTCTATGATTGTAGTAGCCTTGGGGTTCCAATTCTTGGTGAGTCCCCTGAGTACCTTGCGAATCTTCTCATGATTGTTGTACTCCTTGCCAAATGATAATAGAGGGTTGACGATGTCGAAGAATCTCATGAATATTTGAGTGATCGTCTTATTTTGCTTCATCTTGAATGCTTCATACTTTTGTGTTAGACGACTTATTTTTGATTCCTTCACTTGGGAGATTCCTTCATGAGTGACCTCAAGAAGTTTTCATACTTCGTGCGAAGTTTCTCAGGTGGAGACCCTCTAAATTTAATTATGTCTACAGCACAAAATAGAGCGTTAATAGCTTTAGCATCAAGACTAGCTTATTTTTTTCGGTGTCTGTGTACTTATCATGAGGTTTCTCTGCAAGGTTACTATCTATGACTATTCTATGTGGCTTCTTGTATCCTTCTACTTCTACAGCCCAAAGGTCAAAATCAAGTAACTTTAGGTAGAAGTTCATACGTGTCTTCCAATATGTATAGTTAGTACCATCAAATAGGGTTGGCCTATTTGTGGACTGGCCTTCACCATTGTTGGTGTGGAAAGATCTAACAGTTGCCATAAGTCTCTTAGGATGTTAAGACTAATATCAAGAGAACTAGCTCTAAAACCAATTGAAGGACCATAAAGTAACTCTAGGGGGTGAATAGAGTACAGCGGAATAATCTACCAAATTAAAGATTATCAGAATAAAGGCAGTTGCTAACTAACAGTGTATATAAAGACAGTAAAGTAAAGCAGTAAACTAGAGAGAGAAAGCAAACACAAATACCAAGATGTATACTGGTTTTCCTCTGAGAGGATTAGTCCAGTCCCGGGAAATTAAGCTCGATATTTTATCCACTATAATCACCAATAGTGAATCACAAGCTTTGATCCGAAGGCTTGCCACTTTTTTACACCACGAGATTTGATCTGAAATCTTACAACTTCATAATTAGAGAGAGAGAGTAACCGATGGAACCAAGCTCTTTACCACTCTAAAGACTTCTAGACCGAGACCACACTTGGCACTAAGAAGGCTAGGGAGTTGCTCTTGGAGATGGGAAAGTTAAGGCTTAGATATTTGCTCACAATAGGATAAAAGATTTAAGAATTGTTGAGTGAGTAGGAATGTAGAATTTTAATCCTATTTATAGTGTGTAGACAAAAATAATTCGGCCAGAATTCGGATGGGATTTAATTCAAATTTCCAACCGTTGGGCCAAGAAATCATGAGATAATTGAAAACTGGTTGATTTCATACTAAAAGGGTAACCGAGTTCGGTCCGAGTTCGACAAGATTTTGGCCTGAGTTTGATTTCTAAGTATGGTAGACTTTATAAATGAATATGGCCTGATTTGGTGGATAGGTTCTTTGGTTTATTTGAGTAGACTAGGTATCTGGGTATAGGTACTTGGATTTTCCAGTGTGACTCAGCTTACATCAGTCCTAGACTCAAATAAATAAAAGATTATATTGGAATAGACGTAATACAGATGAGATGTAATAGCAGTATCGAGGCTTCAGATCGCGACATATCAATGTATGGTTTAGTTAACTATCAAAATTAAGTTGACTGAGATCGGATGGGCCAACATATACCTTATGAGTCGAATAGGTACGGGTACCGAGATCGAATATCGTCCTCGCGCTCCTACGTCGACTCTCCCAAAGAGTGATGCCCCCAAGCAACACGAACAATACGAATAGTCCAATTCTTGAGAATTTTTCTCTCAGATCCAAAATAGACACGGGCCATTCCTCGTAAGTCAAGTCGGTACCAACGACTAACTCAGAGTGATCGAGGACATGACTCAAATCTGGGACATACCTACGCAACTAAGACACATGAAAGACATCGTGCAACTCACGTAGCGAAGGTGGAAGGGCAAGACGATAAGAAACATCCCCTACCCTCACGAGAATATTGAACGGTCCAACGTACCGCGAACTAAGCTTCCTGCGAACCCCGAACCTAATGACTCCATGGGTAGGCAAAATCTACAAAAATATATGGTCGCCGACAGAAAACTCTAACGGCCTATGATGTTGATCTGCCCAATGACGATGACGATCTTGTGCAACTCGAAGCCGCTCTCTAATCTTCTTAACTACTTCAATGTTCTGTGTGATCATCTCAGACCCCAACATCTTCCGTTCACCAATGTTATCCCATGCTAAAGGTGGCCTAAACTTCCTTTCGTACAATGCCTCGAATGAAGCCATTTGTATGCTGGCCTGATAACTGTTGATGTACGAGAATTCTACTAAGTGAAGGTGGTCTTCCCAAGACCCACCAAGATCTAAAGTACAAACCCGCAGTATAACTTCCAATATTTGTATTATCCTCTCTGACTGGTGGTCTGTCGGAGGATGGTATGTGGTACTGAATCTCAACTTAGTACCCAAGAGCTCGTGTCAACTTACCCAAAAATGAGACATAAAGCGGGTATCACGGTTTGACAATATATTTGCTGGAACTTCGTGCTGCCTCACTATATGCCACATATACATCTCTGCTAACTGCTCTGTGGACTGTCCTACTCGGAAGGGAAAAAAATATGCCACTTTTGTGAGTCGATCTACTATTACCCAAACTGCATCTTAACCAAATTGCATCACGTCCAGTAGGGGATCTAGGTAAGCGGTCACAAAGTCCATCATAATGTGTTCCCACTTCCATTCTGGAATAGACAGGGGTTACAATAATCATGCTGGTCTCTGCTGCTCTGCCTTCACCTGCTGACATATGAGATATCGTGAAATGAACCGAGCTATCTCTCTTTTCATTCCATTCCACCAGAAATATTGCTTGATTTCATGGTACATCTTCGTGCCTCCTAGATGAATAGAATATTGAGAACTGTGTGTCTCGGTCATTACTTCATGTCTGATATCTCCACTTGGCACACAAAGACGGTTTCCAAATCTAAGTGTTCTATCTTCGTGAATCCTTATTCCTTCCTAAGGCCTGACTCACATTTTGTCCTGAGCTTCTGAATCTGAGAATCTTCTGCTTGAGCCGCCTTGATCTTCTCTACCAAGGTTGACTGAATCTGAAGACTGGCTAGTATTCTCGCTTCTTGAGGTAACACTACCTCGATGTCCATCTTTCAAAGATCTTCTAATATGTGCTTCTGATTTATCAAGACAAATACGCTGCCTCTCCTACTTAGAGCATCTGCCACCACATTTGTCATGCTTGGATGATACTGAAGTGCTATATCATAATCACCAAACAATTCTAGCTACCTCCTCTGCCTCATGTTCAGGTCCTTCTAGGTGAATATGTACTTTAAACTCTTATGATCTGTAAATATCTTCACTCGATCGTCATATAGGTAATGTCTCCATAGCTTGAGTGCAAATATTACTGCTGCTAACTCCAAATCATGTGTTGGATAAAAAAAATTCATGATCTCGAAGCTATCGAGACACATAAGCTATCAATTTTCCGTGCTGCATCAACACACACCTGAGTCCTTTCCTAGATGTGTCACAATAAACTGTGAACCCTCCTGATCCTACTGGAAGTGTAAGGATCGGTACTGATATCAGTTTCTCTTTCAACTTCTTGAATGCTGCTTGGTACTCTGCCGTCCAGACAAACTTTACCTCCTTGAGGGTTAGACGAGTCATTGGTGTTGAAATCCGTGCAAAGTCTGCCACGAACCTCCGATAATATTCTGCTAAACCTAAGAAACTTCGCACATCTGCCACTGTCTTCGGGACTGGCCAATTCTCTACTGCTTCGACCTTCTTATGGTCCACTGATACTCCTGCTCCTGAGATGATGTCCCCCAAGAATGACACATGACCTAACCAGAATTCCCACTTACTGAGCTTGGCATACAACTGATCTTCCCTTAAACATACTTCGAAGATGTTCTTCATGCTTTTCTTCACTGTTGGAGTAGACAAGAATATCATCTATGAATACCACCATAAATTGATCTAGGTATGGTATGAAGATACGATTCATTAAATCCATGAATATTTCTGGCGCATTAGTCAATTTGAAAGGCATAACTAAAAATGTGTAATGCCCATATCGAGATCGAAATGTTGTCTTCGGTATATCTTGCTCCCGGGCCCTTACTTGATAATATCCTGATCGAAGGTCTACCTAAGAAAATACTTTTGCTTCGCTCAATTGGTCAAACAAGTCATCAATCCTAGGCAATGGATACTTGTTCTTCACCGTTATTGTATTCAACTGCCTGTAGTCGATACACAACCGTGTCGTCCCATCTTTTTTCTTTACTATAAGCGCTGGTGCTCCCCATGGTGATCTACTAGCCCGAATAAACTTCTTCGCCTTCAGTTCTTTCACATGTTCATATAGCTAGTTGAGTTCCATCGGTGTATCTGATAGACTTAGTTGGAAATTGGTTCTGCTCCTGGCCTCAATTCTATGCAGAACTTCACTTCTCTTGCAGGGAGTAATCTTGGAAGATCTTTCGAAAATACATCAAGAAATTCTTTAACTATTATATAAAGCTGGTCTCCAATTTCTGCTACTGCTGCTATGCCATCTTCATGCCGGTCCCTCACCGTTCTATTGAAGATAAACTCTTCCTTGTCCTGGATGTTAAACAACACTCTACCCCTACGACAATCTATCGTCGCATGATTGTCTCTCAAGCAGTCGATGCCTAGAATAACATCAAAATTACCCATAGGGAACTCGATCAACCTTACAGGTAATAAATGCCTGCACACTACGATTGGACACGCTAGACATACTCAATTAACTCCTAAGAGACTATTACCAATGAGTATATTCAGCCTCTCTGGCAATACCTTGAACTCCAATCCAATACGTGTCGTAAATAATGCACATACAAATAAATAGGATGCTCCCGAATCAAATAATGCTATGGCAGGAAAAGATGTAACGAGAATGTTACCTGTCACCACATCACATGATGCCAAAGCCTCCTCTAGTGATAGGGTAAAAGCTTGCCCTTGGCCTTGTTGTGCTTCTTGTTGCTGCCTCCCTTAGATACGCAGTTGTGGCCTCTGCTTCCCAAACTGCTAATTCCTCTGCTAGTTGTACATCTGAGTTTGCGTCGGCAATGGACGTTCAGCCAAAGGCCTGACTGCCAGTGTTGGTCCCATGTACTAAGCTGCCCCTGGTGCTGGTAAGGCTAATCGTTGCACTGGCCCTTCAATCCTCTACATCATCGAATAATTGGCGATCCGATGGTCTGGACTTCCACATCGTAGGCACAACCCTTGTGCTTCCCTACACACATCTTTGGTATGGCCTCCCTAGCCACAATACGTACATCCGACTGGGCTCCCAATCGTTGTTGTTGTTGTTGCCTCGGTTGATATGGTCGAGCTGGTGCTAGTGTCGTCGATGCCACTAGCCTCCTTGACACTATATCATGAATGCGAACGCCAGGAGATAGTGTTGACGTCCGTTGTGCTGGTCCTCCTCCTCTACTCTGTGCATGAGATCTCTTCTGGCCTCCTTTCCTCGAAGCTAACCTCTGCATTATCAGCTCATGTCGCCTGGATGAGATTAATACTTTGTCGAAGGTTTGGTAGTTATGGCCCTCTACCAGTTGCTGAATTTCCAGATAAAGTCCATACTGAAACCACCTCGCCCACTCTGATTCTGTTGCCACCATTGTTTGGGCAAACGCTAAGCCTATTGAACTCTACTGCGTAGCCATCCACTGTTCTCCCAGACTGCTTAAGATTGATAAACCTCTGTTGTAGCTCATACTGAGCTACCACTCCGAAATACTAGACCCTAAAACGGGTTCTGATGTTGTCCCATGAGACAGGTTGTCTTAAACTAACCTCTTCTGCTGCCCACCAATCTCAGGCAAGGTCATGGAGTTACAATCGGACCTGATCAACTTGTTCCTCTGCTGGAACCCTTGTTGTTGTCAGTATTGTCTCAATGTTTTGCAGCCAACCATCTGCGGTAATAGCGTCCTCCGTGCCATCAAAGTACTTAGGGTTGAGTCGACAGAACCTCACTGATGCCCCTGAGTCTGTTCTAACACTTCTTTCCAAGGCCATCTGTAATCCTTGATGCAACAAGATATTCTGCTCCTACTGCTAGAGCTGCTGATGTTGTTGAGCCGCCATCATTCCTCGAATAATCTCTAGCAATGCTGGTGTATCAAGTGCTACTGACACTGCTGGAATGACCGGGGGTACAGGAATTTATGGTACATGTTGTTCTTCGTGCTCCTCTACGGGTTCTACCCTGATCCCTCCAGGAACGAGTGATGTCGCTCGTTATGGGCCAATGAATTCTTGTCCTACTGAAACTATTGGTCGCCAACCACCGATTCTGGAGAAGCCCTAAAGAAAATGACATAAGATAAATCAAGAATAGGACAAGAAAGGATCGAAGAATCAATGGTACAGAAGTCAAGCTGAGTTTGAGAAGGCAGATTCAGGATTTCAAGGAGGAACATATTTGATTGAGATTTTCTATAATCAGGCCATCCCACAAGTCTGGAAAATAGGCATGTATGGGCCACCACTAAAACCTTGTCATGCCCTAGATCCAGAATACTGGAGAGCGATGGAATGACTCAGCCAATCATACCTTGCGGAATACCGAAGCAATCCGCAATGTGTTAAGGTTGTCTAGAGACAAGGGATTGTATACTACAATCAAGTCTTCTAGGGTCAAGAACTTTTATATCTCAATCGTTCAAACAAGTAGCAATAATATAGAATATTTCAGAATAAGCAGTAAGGCGTCCTCAACGCCACATCAGAATATTCTAGAGATCTAGCAAATATAAGTGATATGCCAGATACACAATCAAAAGTATACATGACAGTGAGTCAGCTACAGTCTGAATATATTACAGTCATGTAGGGAACTAGTGTCCAGATTATCCGGCTAACAGGTGTTGGTTGGCTAAACGCCCAAAATATTATAGTTTATGAAAGATGAGCAGTGAATGAAGGAACACACTCGTGACCCTCAGCAACCATCCTTTTGGTGCGTGCCATTAGTGAGGGTAAGATACGCTTGATCCTCGGGTGCTGGCTCTAAACCTGGCCATGCAAAACCAGTGGGGTCAGACCCCAAATAGCAAGTACTACAAAGGAGGCACTAAATGAAGAAACAAAACCAGTTCTATAGCATGAGATGCTTAAACCAACAATCAATGGCATATGTCCCATACATGACATGACATGACATGACATGACACCCATTCACCAAACAAGGACAGAAAGTGCCATATCACATCAAGATAGAATACATCCCTTGATTATGGTCAAGCTAGAATAACTCTACATCGTAGTTTCAGTTCACAGGCTATCGTAACACAATAGCGCAACCCAACAACCAAACAAGGACATGAGTTAAACTATCATGCCACGACAGTCTATGTCCCTAATTCCACTCAACAGAAGGCACAATACACAAGCAGGGATACATAGAGTAACAAGTTTTTGAAAATATTTAGTTTTAAGAGATCAAAACCCAAGAATACTCAAAAACACAAAGAAAACCCTAAAACTTAAAACTTAGATCTACACTAATCCATCCACCAAATCCAAAAATATCATATTCTAAGGAATCATATAAGGAATATAATGGAATAAAATATAAAGGGTTTCTCCATTTCTTGCAAGATATACTTGCTTATGGAGGGGAGAGAAAAACCTAAGAAAGAGAATAGAAGAGGAAAAATAAGAGGAAAGAGAAAGAGAAGTTGGGTTATATATGGAGGGTTTGAGGTTTGGATCAAGGGTTCAACTTATGATAAAACCAAACCAAACAAATAAACCAAGAGCCAAGTGAACCAAAGAATGGGTCTAGTCTCTCTACAACATATAACAACGCTAGCAAGAAAATAATTATGCTCCAAATACGTATATTGGGAACGGGGATTGACAACTTATGAGCTCCTTAATAGGACATCATCAACCCGATATATCGGGATATGGATTCCTTCTATAATCAATGGCCTATCATACACACACAGTCATTACCCAATTCATAGAGGTTGTTGAACCATAATTAATCTCACTTTTTTATGAGTCAAAGTAATGCATACTACATATACATGTATATTTTTATATCCGGATTAAGAGAACAAGAATCTATAATAACAGAGGTGTTTGATCTCTTATGTAGTCAGTACAAAAAGTACAACCTCAAGTGGTTCTGTTCAATACACATAAAGTGTACAAGTATAAATATATAATCACGATAGACTAATACCATATTACACTACAACCTTACCAATAGTTTGTCCAAAACCATCTAGGTTGTGAACCATTTATATATTCCATATGGAACTACTAATATGATCTTCTGTATGACACCACACACCATATTATCTATAATATAGAATATCAGAAACTTGCATTGACATTATAATAATAACAATAGGCAAATATTTGCCTATATGATTCTCATTCAAAAAATAAGAAAATATAGTTAATACAAAAGTGATTCTTTTAGTATATAACCCAAACACATATTACATAAAAATGTCCAAGCGGAAGACCGAATCAACATCCACCGTTGTATCAACACCAACAGAATTAGGGTCGGTGCCACAGGATAACCTGTCACTACCACATTTTCTAGGAAAGGGTATTTTAGTAATTTTATATTTAATTAAATATTATGCATGATAAATAATTCTTTGTCGTATTATTTAATTATTATTAGATGTTATTTATTTATTTTGGACTTGTGTTAGTAGACCTAACTAGTTTAGTTTAGACTCATGGACCAACATGTATTAATTGTTAGAATTTAGCCCATTTAGAAAGCCCATTGGTTAGGAGGATGATTAACTTAATTAAACCATTAGACTAGAAGCTTCCCTCCTTAATTATTTCTTCATGAGAGGCCCCAAGGGGTATATTGGATAATTTATAGTAGCTTGAGGAAGGGGAAAGGGGGACTGGCCTATTAAAGAGGGGGGAATTGGTTTCTCTCTCCTCTTTTCATTTGGAAACTAGATCTAGAATTTTCCTCAACCAAATTTCTTCATTCCTACCAAATTTTATCAAATTTCTTCCCAAATCACCATTGGAGACTAGTGGAGCAAGGATCAAGAAGAAGAAAGCAAGGATCTATAAAGAGGAGCAAGGATCTACAAGTTGGAGGCCAATTTTATCATATTTGGAGGTTGTATTAGGAATCCATCTCCCAATAGGTACAATTCAGTTTTTTCCCTTAATTTAGATTCTTAATATGAGATTTAACCATGAGAAATCAACCCATAAGCATAGGTTACCTATAGGATTTAGTTTTGTGTTCATAGGAAAACTATTGAGAAAGTTATGATATTTTTTGTGTCAATTTTGGAAGAATTCCGAGATTGACATTTGTTGTGTGGCAATTGGTCCTATAGATAAATTTGGCATGTGCTTGTGTGTTTGGGGCTAGTGTCGTGTCCACAATTGGGTACGTGTATGTCGTATCCCAAAAATTTGGCGATACTGTTAATTTGGGAGTTTTTTCTCCGACACGGGACTTTGTACATGTCACATTTTGACATGGACATGTAGATTTGTATTTGACTCTTCGTATTGTTCATAAATAATATATATGACTTTCTCGTGTCCTTCGGGGTACGTTTGGGTGTGTGGTGGACTCGTGTCGCATGCGTATCATAGATCTAGTGGAATACGGGATAATATGTTCCATGTGTTTGTTCAATTTAATGGTAGATCTATTTCTCTTGTGTTCTTATTTATGGTGAAGTGTGTGTGTGTATATATATATATATATATATATATATATATATATATATATATATATAATATTGTGTGTATATATTTATGTAATATTGTGTCTTAGATCTATGTATCTATGTATATACTATATGTGTATATATTGTTATATAGCTATTCTTCTACATGTAAGTATATTTATATATTGTAGTATGTATAGATATGTATATGTTAAATAGATATTAATATGTTGTTATATTTATATTTATATAATGTATGTTATATATTGTGTATGATTATATATATGTATATGTATGTGTCTTGTTATAAATATGTTACTATGTATGTGTATATTACTATGTAGTTATTATGTACATATATGTCACTACCACATTCTAAAAATAGGGATATTTTTAACTTTTTATATATTATTAATATTGTGTGTATTTAATTTAAATAATTGTATGAGATGTGTATTTACATATATATATTATATACAGTGTTCTTAATGTTTGAGCTAGTAGACTTGACCTAGAAGCCCACTAGATGAACCCCTGACCGAAATATAGGGTTATAAATTTAAATTGTATTATTTAGGATTTAATTTATTGAGGTTGTAATTAATTACCATGATTGTTACACCCTACCGTTGTTGCAATATTCGGAGCGCAACATTAGTCCATAATTTCCAAAAAGTTGTTGCATTCTAGACTTGACACGCCAACTTAGGCGCTGGACTTTTCTGTCACTCAAAATCATAATCCTTTGTGCTCTAATTTAATTGCACAACTTCCCGTATCCGAAATCCATTATTTAATCCTGTGTCGCGCACCTGTGTCGTTGCCATCAATTTTGAGACACCGACTCAACCCATTTAGCCTGACCAATTAAAGGGTCCAAGACTGACACCAGGCCTACACCTTTCATGACATTTGTGTAACTCATAATTATGCTCTCTTGTGCTTTATTTTAGCCGCACAATATTCGTCGCGGACGTTTATTTAATTTCTAAATAAAATCTAACTTTGTATCGTTGTGCGTTCCAATCAAAATTAGAGACACAATCTCGACCCATTTCGTGCAACCCAAATTAGGGTAATATTCTATTCTGAGTCTTCTTCATTCATGACACTTCTGTCCCACTTAATTTTAGCCTCATGTATTTCTAATTAATTTTAGAACACCAATTACATTTATTCTTTAATTAAATTGGGGATACCAACTTTAACTAATCCTATTTTAACCCATTTTAATCCAAATATCCCATTAATTAAGTCCATACAAAACACACAATACCCCCTCACCCTACAAAACACCAAACACCAAATCGCCCACCAATTTTTTATCATTTCATGTGTTTGTACAAATACCAAAATTTAAGGGGGCTTATTTGTAAATGTTGCATTAGGTGTCAATACCCCATTGGTTAAAGCCAAATAGAGAAGGCATAATTCTTTGACTAGTCAACCCAACACCTCTCCTTTGTATGAATGATTTTCTCATGTCAAATCTGAGCCACCCATTTAAAATGGGGCTCATCATCACCACACATTCCCACTCACAATCCCCTATTTAATGTCTCCTCACACCCTTCCCAAGAGCATGCCCTAATCCCCAAACCTAGAAAACTCCTCCCACTCTCTCTCCACCCTCCTTCTCCCAACGTAGCATTTTTTTTCCTATTTTCTTCTTCTTCTTCTTCTTCTTCACTTCTTCTCCTCCTTCTTTAAAAAAAAAAGAGAGAAAAGAAAACCAAGGAGAATATCCCCTCCGGCCCGGCCACCCGTCCTACCCTACCCCGGCGGTCGACCCACTCCTCCTCCAGTCGAGTTCCTCCCTCATCCCCGGCCATCTCCCCCATTCATCTCCTCCGGCCAAGATTTCCCCCGGCCGCCAGCAACTCCCTCTAGCATCTCCATCAACCCGACCTCCGGCCAGTTTCTTCCTCCCTCGAGCCGGCCACTCCCTCTTCCCCGGCGAGTCAGCACCGCTGCAACCTTCTTCCCCGCTGCAACCTGCTGCTTCCACCGCTTCACCTCCAGCCCGGCCGGCCCAGCAACTCCGACGAGCCGCCATCGTCTCCTCCAACCACCTAGCTGCTGACCCTCCTCCATTATCACTCCGGCCACTCCTCCTTCTCCACGAGCGGCCACCCGGCGAGCCGGTCACCACCGTGACCTCCTGTCCCGAGCTTCCCCTCGACCACCCTGCTGTCCGCCACGCCTCCGTCTCCGACCTCCCCTCGCTGCCAGTTCACCCTCGCCTGAACTCCCCACACCACTCGACCCCTCCTTCTTCAACCTCTAACTCCGGCCAGGCCCCTCAGCCGAGCCTCCCCCGCCTGGGCTCTCCACCACCCTACACCACCAGTACCACCACCCTACACCACCAGTGCCTCCAGCACCACCACCTTCGTCCTCGTCATCATCATCGTCGCCTTCATCGTCGTCATCGTCATCCTCAACATCGTGGACACCGTCGCCATCACCAATCTCGTGCACGTGCACAGGTTCGCGTTCTCCCCCTCGCGTACGCGTACGCGTACACGTTTTTGTAGTTATGGTTTAATACGCATTTTATGGTATATGCATGTATGTAGTATATATATTGAATATGTATGATTCGTATATATATACATATACATATATATAGTATATTTCTCTATTAGTATATATGTATTCAATAATATATGTTAGTATGTATGTATTGGTATATATATATGTACATATATACGTGTATATAGTATATGTATTAAATTGGTACATATATATATAAATATAGTATATGTATATTTTCACTTGGTATATGTATATATATATTTAGTATATGTATTCTTTTGTATACGTATAAATATTTGTTGTTATATATATATATATATATATATATATATATATATATATATGTGTGTGTGTGTGTGTGTGTGGTATGTATATATAAACATATATATATAGTATAAATTTCTATTAGTGTATATACACATATACATATTTTTGTATGTAATTATTGGTATACACATATATATATTTAATTAATGATACGTGCTAATTGATAATATGTACAATTATAAATGTACTAGGCGACTCGAGTGTAATTACGGATACCCCGTATTTACATTGACCTGTAACCGTGTAAATTATTAGCAGACTGCCATATGTACACTCACGTATTGACAAGACCCGTATTAATATTGTCTGTCTGTCTTCCACCGCAATAACAGACGTGACATCCGCACAATTAGATGCGCACTTGACCCTAGTTGACCAGTGTCATATCTAGCATAGCCCTGAGTTCATCTTGTTTTGTGTTTGTTAGTGTAATGTCTGATGCAATATTGTATTATATTATATGTGTATAGGACTTTTGGATCGTCCTGCGAGACTTCAGGAGCAGGACATTGGTATTGACAGCTAAAGACCCCAGGCGAGTATATTCTCTGATAGTTTCTTATTTATGGTATTCCCTATGTTCATTGTATCTAGTGTAAATATCCATACTCTTGACACGATGGTTACACGGATTGGTATATCTGGATCTCGTCATGAGATGTTATTCCTTGTATATGGTGTATCTTGTACAAGTCTTCTTTTATTGTTTATCTTGTGCATGTACAAACACTGATTTCCGGGGAGACTTGCTACCTTCCTAGGGAATCCCGTGCCATAGCGTACCATGGTTGGATCTACTATACCAGTCGGGAGTGGGAAGTATTTTAGTGTAGATATGTGATCATACCCTTCATGTACAAGTCTTGTTTTCTCGTAAGTGTTGGTCATACACCGCACGTATGACTAACCAGGCCATTATTCTCGTACAAGTCCCAAGCCGATCACATGTTAAAGCTAGTACTCATACATTTAGTCATAGTATTCTTGTTCATTCACATATTGTTCCTTCCCGCATTTATTTACAATATTTCCAGTATTTTCCTTATTGTATATCTCTCGTACATGTATATGCATCTTGTATATTTTTATCTATTTACTGCTACATAGTTTATATCATTGATGTAGAACTGCTATTAGAGATGTACTTTGCTCCATCCTGACTGGAAATATTTTTCCAGGCTGCGCCTTAGAGGACCGGTGTCCGACATTTTATGGACCACCGGAAGAGTATCTGCAGACTTGGATCTTGTAGTTCAGTTGTGATTCCGGAAGGTCTAGCCAGAATCACTAGTTATCTTAGTCAGTTTCTTTTAGCAGTTTATTGGTACCGGATTTGTCTCCGGCATACTTTGTTGAGACTTGGATATTATTGTTGAGTTAGATTATTTCTATTTAGACTTGTGTTGCATTTTATTAATTTCTTCGATATCTTATCGTGCTGTAGTTATGTGATTGAGTATGTTGTTCATATTATATTGTGTTATCCGTATCTCCTTATAGAGTTGGATGCTCGTATGAGATTGTTTAGATAGTATCATGACCTAGACAGCGTTCTACTGCCGATGCTGCGGCGTAGGCTAGACGTACCCACATACTCGTGCCCCAAAATCTGGATGCGGGTCATGACACATTTTTAGTGGCGGCCCATGCAGGTCAGACTTCGCAATTAGAGCGATGTCGTGGTAGTGTGACATCTTAGTTGTACTACTGCGTGCCTGCGATAGGATCTAGGATATAGCATACTAGGATGAGAGCGAATACTCAATCACAACTAAAAATATTTCTAATCTATTATCTTGTTGTCCGTATTTTTTCTTCTGAATGCTGCTTCCTTAGAATTTTACTGTCCTCCATTGATGATATCACATATATTGCCTTGATTGATTCTTTTCGGTCTGTCTTCAGGATGCCGTCGAAGACAAGATCTATGAGAGTGGGAGCATCAGCTTTAGAGGGGTCTGCCACCTCTCCACCTGATGGACAGACATCTGGAGTTCCTCCTCTCCCACCTGTTCAGAGGATTGCCGCAGCTATGACGGACAACCTTCCACCTTCACCGACTCCGCTTCCTGCAGGTATGCCCATTGACGGGGCACAGATGTTTACTTTGATCCAGGGCATGGTAGATGCCCAGAGAGTGACGGCAGACGCTCAGTGAGTTCAAGCTGAGGCTCAGAGGGTGCAAGCCGAGGCGCACCAGGCACAAACAGAGCTCATGAGAGAGAGCATGGAGAATGCTCATCAGGTGGCTCTACAGGCAGTTGAGAGAGTTGCCCAGCAGTATCCTGGTCAACAGCCACAGCAGAGACCAGGCACCATAGTTGATTTCAAAAGGATGATGCCTCGAGAGTTCAAAGGCACCAAAGGGATACTCTACGTAGACTACTGGCTAGAGGATATAGAGAGGAGCCTACGATTGGCCCAGATTCCGAAGAGCTTGCAGATAGAGGCCGTTGGCAGTCAGATGTTCGATATCGCACTCACGTGGTATTGCACGGAGCCGAGACTCACTGACGAAGGACTTACTTGGGAGACCTTCAAAGAGCTTTTCAAGGAGAAGTTCTTTCCCGACGTGGCCTTGGGAACTTTGGAAAGTCAGTTTCATGACTTGGTCCAAGAAAACATGTCGGTCGACGAGTACGTCGCAGAATTCTGTCGATTGAGCCATTTTGCATCGTCTATGATTCGGGACCCAGGAGATCGAGCCCGAAAGTTTAGAAAGGGGCTGACGAGAGAGATTAGGTCGCGCACTTCTGGTCGTCGTACCGCTACCTTTGAGGATATCTTGATGGATGCCCAGATTGCAGAAGAGAATCTGGATCTCAGGCCTAAGAGGAGTCACAATATTTCTGGAGATACGAATGGTAGCGCTGGACCGGCCAAGCGTCCCCATATTCAGCAAGAGCCAAGGATATTTCAGTATCAACAGCAGTACCAGGCACCAGTTCGTGTTCAGCAGGATCAACAGACTTGTCATTTCTGTAAGAAGCCAGGTCACCTTTGGGAGAGCTGTAGATTGAGGCTAGGACTTTGTTTGCGCTATGGGGATGCAGGACACCGAATGATGGATTGCCCTCTAGCCCAGCGAGCAGCTCCAAATCATAGAGATCCAGTTAGGCCACATGTGGAACCGCAGATTGCTCAGCACCCGCGAAGGGAGCCACCCCAGCAGGGCGGGGCATTTGTGATGACGGTCGAGGAGACCGATACTGCAGGTGACGTGTTAGCACGTTATGTTCTTTTCTTTCTTCTATCCTTCCTATTTGATTGATTGATTGATTCCTTAGTACCATAGCTTGTATTCATAATTTTCTTGTTAGAATGTAGTTAGTAGTACGCCCCTGACAGAGACTGCAATACCATGACAAAAGACACCATAACCATACATGTTTTCCTTAGATTGCATATTGAATGATTGTAGGTAGGAATTTTCTTAGACCTTGATTATTGGGGGTTTGACCATAGTGAAGATTTATGAAGAGGTTATGACTTGACAAGAGAGACAAGATGCTTAAAATTCGAGGATAAACATTAATTTAAATGAAGAGTTAAGAATTTAAT